>JAGSPU010001521.1:0-18974 GCA_019321725.1 Paulownia fortunei
TCAGGCGTTATATCTGTCTACAATGGAACGTGCACTCCCACACTCTTTGCAGGCAAATGGTCCTTGGGCATGCCGTCTCCAATGTGACTCTCTGGGTGTTATATTTCCAGCCTGCTCCAAGCATCTGGTACATTCTTGGCTCTGGCTTCTATACACCTTCGAGACTTGGAAACTCGCCAATGTCCCATTCTGATCCCTGAATCCAAGGCACTAAGAAGAAATTCAGGATTTTACATTATCAGACATGGTAGACCAAAAAATTATACTTAGTGAAGGAAGATATGAGGACAAAATTCATATGAATCCTGTTTGCAAATTTACCTGATGTAAACCCGATGCTGGAAGGATTATATCCTGATACCAATACTCTGCAACACTAACATTTCCAACTATAACGCCCTTTCCCATGAAGCCATCTTAGGAATGTTGGTTCCTCTATGTGTAGAGGAACCAAAGGTTGCATTTGCGAGTCTGAAAATCTTCTGGAATGTCTCATGATAATTGTATTCTGCCTATCAGCAGATTGACATTACAAAAAGAAGGTGCTAGAAACCCAAATTTCTGTCCAGAATTGACATCTCTTCCTATTTACACAGTGTCTAAGCAAAAGTTCCTCTGATATTGTCTGGAGAATGAAAATACAAAGAAATAGTCCATGCTCTCTTACCCAAAAAAATTAATTCCGTAGATGACTTTCACCAAACAATATTGGGCATTTGTTCTGCAAAACCAAAACATGGATGTTTCCTAGCCATCTCTGTATAAGCAAAGATTAAAGCCCTCATGTAAGTTTATATTCAGGCCATGGAAGTTCAACTGATTTTGCTGTCATGCAATAGCAGTCACCAAGCTCCACTTTGCAAGCTATTGGTGTGCCAGTAACGCCAACTGTTATACAGCATAACTTTGTTAGCATAGACATTTTGAAGAAACTGTAGTGGAATCCTCGAGCCCATGATCAGTAAATGTCTAATCTTTCAAAACAGTGCATTGATGTGAATGAGTGAGAAGGTTCCAAAAGTGCAACTTGAGCATGAAAAAAATTCCAAGCAATCTAAAATACAGATTTCACATAAATTACCAGGAACCAACTCTTACTGTTTTTTGATCGGTAAAATGTGAATTTCATTGATCAAAAGTGTGTACAATATACACCGCGCATACCCAGGCGATATACAAGTATCGGGAATCAAAAGCCCAAATCACACTATGCCCCTACAATATGTGCAAAAGAATATGTCCATGAGCATACAAAATTCAAAAAGAAAAAGTGTGACCTCAACAAAAGTCATTCAGTTCCAACACCTATACAAAAAGTCTCAAAAAAGGTCAAAACATATGGATACAAGGTGAATAGAGTCTTGTATACATGTGTTTTCCAACACCTATACCAGGAATCAACTCTTACTTCATTCACAAAGCAATGGTTTGAAAGTAAAAAGCAATTCCCACTGAATCACAATCATAAGGGCTTTAAACTTGTTCCTGCAAAAACTTCAGATATATTCTTTAGTTCCTAAACAGAATGTACCACTTGTGTTATATTGTTGAAAAAACTTTAATTTCTCTACAGTTCCTACTGTTTGTTCAAATATCGGTAGAATACATAATTGGAGGTTTTGCTTAATGAAATTATGGTCCTGTTTCAATTAGTTCATTTTACTTAGGAGTGCAGTCAATACCATAAACTCAATTCAATTTTCAGGGACAGTCCAGATGACACAATCACCTATTCAGTAGCAAACAATCATCACACTCTGGAACATCTATTTCACAGGGGTGATTGGAATGGAATGGTCATTTCCAGAGTTCATTTCAAATCTTATGCTTGGTATAATTAACCACAGGGAATCCCCATTCCTTATGGCATCCCAATTCCCAGAAGTAAAAATTAACCATTCCACCCCCCAATGGGTGGCTATTCCCAGTAGGTTGGTAATGAACCAATTTTTTTTTATATTACTAAAATAACCTTTATTAAAGCTCTTACAATGTTTATATTCAAACACATCATATATTACTATTAAGTACATTAAATATATACAAAAATGTATATAAATACATAAATATATAAAATTTATATATGTTTAAACTACTATATAATATTTTTTTTATTTGCAACACATTAATATTAATATTAAATTATAACAAATATTCATATATGCGCAAGCATACACACATGATAATATATAATTTAATAAAAGATAAATTATTTATATATTTGATATAAGTAATACTAAACTATTAAATTTGTTTTTAGTGGTAATATATATTGTATTAAATATAGATATTCATAGATACTTCATGTATGTGTATAAAATTTAATATATTAATATATATGTCTATTTAAACAATTTATGTTTTACATTGATATTCATTATATACAAAAATAAATATATATACATGTGTAGACGTATATATTAATATATATTTTACATAGATAATTTGTAGTATTTCAAATATTAACCTAAGTAATATATATTTACTTAGATATTATATATTCAGCTCTGTCCGTAAATACAATATACACTAACGTACACTATACACTATTATATTAATAATTATTAACAATGTTATATATTATGAATAAATATCTATTATATATGCCAAAATATAATTTTTTTTATAAAGTATATAAATATTATCATAGATATTAATAATTATAATAAACATATATTACATATCTAAATATATAGAAACATCTAAAAATAATATATTATATATAATTTAATACTTTACAATAATATTTCTTACATGAAGGATATTTTAGTAATTTATTCCATTTATTTCCTTTCCTACTATTCATTACTACTTACCAAACATAAGTATGGAGAGAATCAAGTCAATTCCTTCCTTATTCCTTGTTATACCAAGTATAGGAATGTTATATTAATACCATTTAGAGGGCAATTGATATGCAGGAATATAATTAGACAAGAAATGAATGATAAGAGTACAACATTTTCACGCTTGGTATGTATAAGGAAAGAGAAAGGAAAAGAATCATCATTCCTTACTTGATTTCAATCCCATGATTGATAATTAAAAAATAAATAATAGGAATGGAATAAAAATATTTTGATGATGAAATTACCCTTTAGAAAAAAAATAGAATAAAATTAATATTTGATATATTGTGCATACACAGGTTTATTATAATTTAGTCGGTGTTAATATATATATATATATACACAAATATAGACAAATCTCACACTGATATAAATATTTTTTTATTAAAAAAATACCAACAAATAAAATTAATCTTTATTCTTTTTCATTGTTGACTAGATTGAGTTAAAGAGTTGAAAAAGACAATGTAGAAAAATGATATATTTTTTTGTGGTGGTTTAGTTATATTAGGAATGGCTATAGGTCCAAATAAAATACGAACCACCCCTAACCCGCCTTGCTTGGGGCGGGTTTTGAAATCACAAACGAGTCTCAAGGCGGGTTTCAGATTTTAGTTTTAAACCTAGACCCAGACTCAGTCCCGACCCAAACCTAATCCCTTAAAACATTGCATTTATTTTTTTGTTTATTATGTATGAGTATATCTATCTATCTATCTATATATAAATATATGTATCTCACATAATATTTATATATAGAATCTAAACATAATACTCTTATAAATTAAAATAATAATATAAAATCAATAAATAGTTAATATATAAAAGTAACAAGTATATTTGAAAATTTTAATTTATAAAAAATTAAAACATGTATATATAAGTTAAATAATTAGTTCTTTGTTAATAATATTATTTTCTCATATTTAAAAAGTTCTGGTGATATTATTTTTTTAAAAATATTTTTTTAATTTTTTTAAAATTATAAATCAGGTCTTCCAACCCACTAACTCTCGGGTTTAGGGCAAGTTCGGGGTACGAGTTCCGATCCATAAAAATCTTGAGGGATTAGGTTTTGAGTTTTGGCAAACTCAACCTGGGCCCTACCCATTGTGATCTCTAAGTTTTATCAAATAATTTTGTTAAGTTTAGAGAATACTTTTTGTCAAAAAATAAATATAAGTTCATTCATAACTAATTAGGAATGGCTAAACCCACGGGGGAAGGAGAGAATAACTAATCCATACTTTTAGGAATGGTGATTCCTCTAGGAATGTATATTCCTAACACTAAATTATACCAATCGTGTATTTGGGAATGGACTCGAGAATGCCTATTCCATTCCCACTTCATTCCGTCATTCCAATCATACCATCATTTTTCATCTTCATTCCATACCTAAATTCGTTCCTTTACCACCCAAATCCATTCCTGCACATAAATTGCCCCCTACTTGATGAAATGTGTTCCAACTTGACACCTCTTTTCATCTATAAGAACTAATTCTAAAATTATATTTATATGAACTGCATTTGCTGTGTCTCAAGATTCATGTTTATATTATTATTACCTATGTTTTTAGGAACTAGTGTACAGAATCAGTGATCTTGTGGACTGAACCTCCTGCCTTTTGGTAAGAAAGCTATCTGACACCAGAGTCCTGCTCCACAGAGCACAAGTTGCAAATTCAAATTGCTTAATAATACAGATTGGAGATAATTCTTATCAAACTGAATTTTTTTTAAAAAAAGAAAGAAATAGGCCATAAAGGTTGAGTACTTCAATAGCGCAGAGGCTTCTCATTGCTCTCCAATATAACTAAACTAACACCTTAATAGCAATATCACTTTTTGTTACTTTCAGATGACCAATGATCAACTCATGTGTTTGTAATCTTGACCACCTATGCAGCACATATTTATGCAAGTGTAGACCTTAATGAGATGAATAGTCCAGCTATAGGCGGCCTTTAATGTCCCACAATTGGACTAGTCTAAAAAGACCTATCGCCATCAATTAATGCCACAATCTAAAAGCATATGCAGTATAACGTTCTGAAATACCAAATACAAACAGCATCAATCTTATGAGTGGCTTTTCAGCAATTTCATATCACAACAAGAGAAAAAATGTAAGACGCTGACTTTTTTCCAGGAAGTTAGCAGCAACTAAGGAAGCCAAAGAATCAATACTTAACAAACAAAACTGCAAAATGTGTGATTGGTATATGGAGTTATACAGTCATACTGAGAAAATAAGTCGCACCTGTCAAATCAGAAGAATAATTCACCCCAACACTTGTCAATGACTGCTAGAATTTTCTTCGGTTTACAGATCTCTCGAACAACTTTTCCCAAGTGGAGGCTTTTGGGTGAAGAAAACTTTGAAGCATCACTTCTATAATTTTGGATGCTCCAACTATTCTTTGCCGTTTGTGTAGCCTTAGTACTAGCTCATCTAGAAACTCTCTACCATCTTGCGGCGGGTCAAGCTTCTCCTTCAACGTTGTCAAGAAAATTTTGCATGTAACTGAATCAGGATCACAGCCTTGATTTAACATGGTATTTAAAAGATCAATAGCAAGGGAAATGCTATCCTGTCTGCACAAAGCATTAATAAGTATATTGTAGGTGATTACGTCAGGTTTGGAGTTAGACGCGTTACATAGCATCTCATTAAATAAGTTCAAACCCTGTTTTATTGACCCGGCATTGCAGAGACCATGAATCATGGAGCTATAAGACACAACATCAGGTGTCAATCCTTTAGCCAGCATGTGTTTCCATACCATCAGAGCATCTTTCAACTTCCCATCCTTACATAAGCCATGAATAAGCACACCGTAACATACCTCATTATCCATGTAATCCTTCTCAACCATCTCTTTCCATAAGAGAATTGCCTTATCACATTTTCCAACCTTAAAGAAACCCCTCATCAGGGAGCTGTAAGTGAAAGCATTTGGCACGCAACCCATATTAATCATCTGAAAAAGAAATTCTACAGCTTCATAGGGCTTTCCTTCTCGACATAAACCATCTATAAGAGCACTATAAACAACTGTATTGGGCTTGCATCCCTTTTCTATCATCTTGCTCCACAGTTTTAGCGCCTCTTCAGATTTTCCCTCTCTAAACAACCCACTAATAAGTGCTGAATAAGCATACTCATTTTCTTGGTAACCCCTTTCCTCCATTGCCATTAACACATGCACACCATCAACAGCTCTTCCCTGCTTAACAAGCCCATTTACTATGGTTCCATAAGTAACATCATTTGGAATGAGTTTATTTGACAACATCCGGGTCAAAAGACTGACTGCCTTGTCTAGCTTTCCTTTGAGACACAACCCATGTATTAGTGTGTTGTAAGTCACTTCATTTGGAATGCAACCTTTCAGGAACATATTGTCAACTAGCTTTGCCGCCCGAGCCAAGTCACCCTTCTTGCAAAGCCCATTAATCAACACATTAAATGTTGCTGGAGTTGGGTAACACCCTTCTATTTGCATCTCATCCAACAAAGCCACAGCATCGTCAATCCTATCCTCCTTACACAATCCATCCATCAGTGTGCAATAAGTGTATGCATCCGGCTGACACTTTAAAATAGGCATTTCCCTGAACACATCTACTGCCCTGCTGACCAATCCCAACTTACATAGCGCTTTGATAACTAAATTAAATGTCAACACATTTGGGGAAATATTCTTTTTATTGTTAATGACATAATCATAGAACTCCAAAGCATGATGGTATGCGCCTTGTTGAATAATCACATTAAGGACAGAGTTAAAGGACTTAACAGTTTGTTTACACTGAAACTCATCTACCATTCTATCAAATAACTCAACAGCTTTATGGTGTAAATGCGCTTTCCCACAAGCTCTAAAAACTAATATAAAATTCTTCTCAATAAAAGCTCTTTTTTCGCGTTTCATCCGTTCAAAAACCATCTCCAAGGCCCTGAAATCCCCAGACCTGGCATGATATTCAATAAGGGAGTAGAATGTGGAGTCACCTCGTCTGTAAGAGCCCAACTTGTGGGCATCTCTGAATATTGTATCAGAAATTGGAGGACACTGAAAATTAGGGCCCGTTTCTTGGGGAGGGGTAATAACTCTATGAGGAAATTGGGATTCAGGATTTTCATTCAAATGCTGAGTAGTAGCAGAGGGCCTTGAAGAGAAGTGGTGAGAGTGAGACTTACTTGGGATAGAGAAAAGCTTGAAAGTTGGGTGCTTTCCCTTAAATGTGGAGATGGGCATTCCTCTATCTACGGTTATCACAGACAAAAACTGAACCCTTGCAGAATCTACTCCACAACCACATTTTTTTCTTTCAGAAATTCAATTAGGTTTCGTTTGGAGAGAAAAGACCGAAATTCAATTGAGAGGAAGAAGAACCAAGTTTAGGGCTAGCTGTTTGTGTCCCAAAACACAGAAGGGTTTTCATTTGGGCCGTACTAAAAATGAGTGTAACTTTTATAGTAACAAAATTGTGCAAATTTTAAAAATAATTCAATTGAAATATAATATTCGCAAAACGTGAGTAAGACAAAAATCTCTCAATTTTTTTATTAACATAATAATTTATTTTTAAATTGTATTTATATTTAATAAAATTATATTATACTAACTTGTTTTTTTTTTTTTAATACATATATAGAAGTTCATTTAGTAATACAATTTTTATTGAAAATATTTACATATAAATATATTATTTTTATAAAATAATTCATTTTTGTATCAATATATTTTTAAATTAATTTGAAATTTTAAAAATAAATTTTATAAAATTATCTTCAAACTGTCCGGAATTGCAAATTTTAAGAACTAATCAATTATGTCCGAATCCGGGATTTGATACTATGGCAACTACTGATGATTCTCTTTTTCGGTTTTTGGGAGGTTCAGCTGACCAGGTGAAAGCGTAAACCCAGCTCATGTGGAGCCAGCTTGCCTGCCCTATTCGCGCAGCACTACGGGGACACAAAATTCAAATCGGAGATGGAGATGGAAAATCTATCTATCGATAGTGCCAATACATACTCCCTCTCAATCAACTTTTTCTTCTTTTTATTTCGTAAATAAATAAATAAATAAAAATGATTCATGCCTTTCCAGATTTTTTATTTTTTTTTTGTAAAGGTTTTTTTCGCAATACCGAGTATAAAATGGAGTCCGGAGAGGAGAGCTATACTGACTATCAAAGACTAATGCCAATCGTCGGCGCTGAATTAATAAGGCGGACGAGAAGAAGATGAAGCCGATTTCTAATCCTAGCGGCAGCTTCAGCTTCTTCTTAATCTTCTGAGACAGCATTTCGTTTGGCGTCACTTCTCAATCTCAGCATCGCTGCTTTTTGGTCACCACTACTCTCTCCTTTACTTTCTCTATTTATATTTTGCTCTTATACTAGTATAAAAAAAATCACGCCGGTATCCTCAATATGTATGACATTGTAATTGTGATTCACACCCACTCTTTATTTAATTATTATTATTATTATTTTATTTGTTTGGAGGGACATAAGTTGTGCAAATTTAACTGTAGCTTCAATTCTAAAGATTGTTTATGCTTGTGTTATCTACTGTAAGTTTTAAGAAAGTTAGGCTATTTACTGATGATTGTTTCTATATGTAGTTGGATATACATACCGTATGATGCTACTGAAGAGCAGCTTATTCAAATATGGGAGGAGGTTGGCTCGTTTGTTTCTTTCAGGTGAGTTTAGTTCAACAAAGGGTGGATGTGGAATTTGGGATTTTGTTTTGCCTTTTCCCTTTTTTCTCATTCATGTGGATAAAGCCTCCTGCCCTCTCTCTTTTTGTTCTTCTTCCTTTACTTTCGTTTCAGCATTCAGTTCACTGAAACTGGAGTTGCATCAAAGCCTCCATACTTCGGCCATTACTTTTGATTTGTTCTGTCAAACGGCCTTTAACCACGGCATTTTACTTGATTGGTTTTCAAGAATATCACGGAATCATTGTTGGTTTCCCTTTAACCAGATACTGTATTATTAACTGTGTTTCTGATATTTCTGAGGCTGATATCATTTGTCTGAGAGACAAGTTCTTTATTTCTTTTTTAATTGGTATTTTAATTGTTACCATTTAATAAAAAAACTTGTAAGTTGTCCTGTTCTTTGCCACTCAGATTACTTATTGAAAGAGAAACTGGGAAACCAAAGGGTTATGGATTCTGTGGGTACAAGGATGAAGAGAAGGCTTGACGTTATCTTCAGGGCTATGAAATTAATGGTCAGCAGATAAGAGTGACTTTGCTGAGAATGACAAAAGTGCTGACCGGAATCTTGGACAGGTATATCATTTACAGATTCTGGCTCAAAATCTTATTTTCTCTAGGAACATAACCATGTCATTGTATTCTTATCAGTTTTGGATGATGTCTACTCAAACATTTGAGTGCTCACTATATCTCATGGAAGCAAAGCTTGTAAATGCTGTTCCATCTTAAAACTTCTTGATAATGGTGTTTTCTTGTGGGGACGTGGTGGTCCTAGAATTGTCTCAAATGTTGGTAAGTGAAACTATTTGAAATTCCGGTTTTGATTATATTTCAGACAGGTGGAAGATTAGGAAGTCACAAGCAACTGATATTCATTAATCAGCTAAAAAAAATTTCAACTTGCAAGTGTTCACTGTATCTTTTGTCCGATACAATGCAGATCCTCAAACAAATTTGGGGGACCAGCAGTTATTCTAGATCCTAGTCTTCACCAGTCAGTAGGTGATTATGTTGGGTGTATTGATTCTTTCACTTGTCATTTGGCCAAAATGTCAAGCAGTCATCTGACAGAGATTATGTATGAACTGAAGGTTAGCGTCTGGACAAAATTCTGTTTGGATTAGTGGATAACCCACATTTAACTGGTTTAGTTCCTAATTTTTAGGTAAACAATGAATTATTTTGTATAAAATCACATGCAAAACAAATAGAGATGCCAACAACAGACAAAACAAAGGTTAGTTTTGGGAGTGAACAAGTGTTGTCGAAATAACTTTACATCCACATAAAAGGTAAAAGCGCAAGTATGACAAAGTAAATGGCAAATGACAAAATACAAGTAGTGAAATGCACTTTTTTGTGGTGAAGGTTCATCTCTGTTTTATGGATATCTATTAGGATGCGATTATGTGTCATTGATAGGAAATGGCTACACAAAATAAAGAACAAGGCAGCTCATCCTTGCTATCCCAAATTTACCTAAAGCTCATTTGAATGTTCTTACTGGCCCTTGATAACTCTTGAATCTATTTTTAGGCTCCTTTGGTACCACTATCACGTATTGTTATTCGTAAATTTACTTGGTCTTATATTTTATAAGTTGGTTGCATTCCCACATCTAATGGTTATGCAAGCAGTTTTCTTTGCTTCACTTTGGTAACTACTTCAGATGAGACATTCCAGGTATATTTACAAATTTGTATTTGACTTTGAACACAGGCCCAGATAATACTAGGAATGGCGCCCCCCACAAATGGTTTGTTGTGATCATCCTGAGTTTTACCTTCCAATATTGCTATGATTTGTGTAACCTAGCCATGCGACTTTCAGCTAGAGAATTTGATTCTTTGAACTATGTGGTTGCAGATGCCAAATATTCAGCAAGCTTCTGCCAACTAGTGCAGCAGTCCTGGATTGCCCCCACTTCCACAGAACAAAATGCAATTGGGTTTTGTTGCCTTACGGGCAAGAAAATCGAGTGCCTGATGGTGTACGAAACCAATATGCTGCGCTCCCAGAATATCCTACACAATTTCAAACTCAACACCCACAACTAGTGGAAAACAAGTCCTACAGCAAGAGCAACTGCTTGCGCAGTCTGAGGTCAGGTAGACCTACAGCAAAATAAGGTCAGTTAGACCTCATATTCATGCACCCGCTTCCTCATTGTTGAACCAACTAGTGCAATGTCCTTGGTCACCAAATATAGGTCAGGTTTTACCTACCAATTCATGGAGTAATGGTCAGCAGATAGTTCAGAATGCTAGCCCACATCCTTCAGCGCTAACACGTCCGCAATTTTCAGCTGAACGCTTTCAGGTCCCAAACTTATGCTGGTAATGCAAGAGTTGAAATCACCAGACAAAGTATCTTATGCTGAAGCACTATAAAATAAAATAATATAAAAATCAGAAATAGATTCCACTTACGGTTGACTATCATGTTTAGAGGGCCAGAATTCCTGACAGCATCTATTGTTAAAATCCAAGTAATTATGGCTCCATTGAGCCTCTCCGATTTCATAGCACTGATAAAACTAACATTTGGAGTTGATAGATTGAATCAATTCCGGGTTAAATTTCAATGAGATGTAGCCAAATTATGGAGTTTTTTTCGTCTCATCGAAGTAGTTTCAAAATGATTTGCATGAATCATTCCCAAAAATGAATCTATTGATTCTCTTCTAATTGGTTGAATCATAGTGCGATAATTTACTTCACTCATAAGAAAGATTGAGAAATAAATTCATCTTATTGAATTCAATTTCAATTGGTCTTTCCAGATTACGCAATAAGCATAGAAAATAGCTGGATATAATGGACATAAACTGAACCGTTTTATGCTATAATATACATGGAATGCTCATATTATTGTTATTGATGCGCGCTAAATGCTAACATGTCAAATAGTTTTAATATCTTCACAACATTAAAGTTTGAGGATGTTTGCTTAAACTTAATTGAAAAGATCCTATATCTATAAAATATTTTGAAAACTTAATATGTAAAAATTTTATTTTAAAATTAAGTTCTTTTAGTGTTGGATAAATAAATTTATGGAGCTTATAAAAATAACATGCTAGTAATGTGGCAATTTTATAATTAATATGATCATATCTAATAGACTTTGTAAAAATATTAAAAATAAATTAGAAACTTCTTATATTTTTTAAAGAAGCATATATAATATGTAAAATTTTAATTTAAAATTAGGTTCTTTTAGTGTTGGATAAATAAGTTTATGAAATTTATAAAAATAACATGATGATTTTGTAATTAATATAAACATATTTAAAAGACTTTGTAAAAATCTTAAAAATAAATTAAAAACTTCTTATATTTTTTAAAGGAGCATATATGCTCCTAATATATTATAACATGTTATTTTAGAGCTAATAAGCTTAATTCTGAAAAAAATTACCATATATTTTTGGATATTTCATACGCACTCAAACATTATTTAAGGAGTCATAAGCTCACCCAGACACCCTCTTATTGGCTTTCTATTTTCTGATGGTAGCCTAGCTCCTCAACATCCTCTGCCGTGCTGGAGAATATGGATCAGAAAGGCCATGCATGGAGTTTGCCTGGGAAAACAAGAATGGTCAATGCATAGACCACGTGAAAAGAGGATCGAAAATGGTGACGTTGAATGAGGGAAGGGGTACCCCTTCATCGCAGGCTGTAAATATTGCTACACCTGTTTCTGCTCCATCCCCAATTTCTGATCTTTCGGGAAGACAGATTTCCATGGCAGAAGCTACTCAGGTAATCAATTTCTCCTTGGCAATACTATTTTTTAATCACCTATGGTTTATCGTTTTCTAACTTCAGGAATATCATTCCCAGCTCCCGCCATATCCTAAATGCATGAAAGCTACCCTTGTCCACAAGGGAAAACTGGAGCTAATAACAGGTGCAGGCCTAAAACATTACAGTCGAAACACTAGACCAAACATATTCCTATACATTCCTTAAAAGTGTCTGGCTGTAGCCCACAGAAGATATACTGGATGTTCAGGTAAGAGACTTGTATCCTTGGAAGGAACAAAGACTCTTGGTGGGACGAGTACAGCAACTTCATTGCGGTTGCAACCTACCAAGGAAATAATTCCTGATCTAGATGGAAAAGAACAATACCAAGAGGTTTAATAAAACAGAACAAAAGGGGATTATTAAATCTGGCTACACTAACAAGACTCCTTGCAACTCCAAGCAGTAATTCTGGATGCAAAACCATGAACTACCAATACATCTCTAATAACCAATCTTTCAAACTAGCTATAGTTAATTCTTTATTTCTATACATTACAAGAAAATGACACCAGGAGGAACAAACTGCCAGCAACCAATCATCTAAAAATGAAAGAGGCACAGCCAAACAAATATAGAATAGTAATCTCGCCTATAAGACAAGCTTTTATCCCCTAAAATATGAACATATTTATCCAAGGCAATTGAAATTGACAGCTTAGGTTATACTCAATGCAGTATGATCAGAAAATAAAGCTAACCTAAAACTATTTTAAACATGGGAGCATGGTTGCAGCTTTGCAAGTAGACTCCACAATAAAAATTACTGAATCACATTTAACTACCATTACCAAAGGGAAACATGAAAAGTAAATGTCAATTAAGAAACAAAATAGCAATCCATGCTCACATTGAAGACTCCCAATGCATTCATGAAAAGTACAGTCATGAGGCTTCATCAAAATACTTTTGTATTACATTTCCAAAAACTAAAGCAGAGGCAGACGTGATGAGAGTCATCAACGCAACCTGCGGGCCTCTCTTTCAGATTCCAGCAGAGTAAGAACATCACCTTCCCTAACAGGTCCCTTGACATTTCTCATAATGAAACGGTTCTGATCATCAATAAATTTGACTCTGACCTGAGTGACCTGGCCTCGAGACCCAGTCCTGCCGATAACCTTCACCACTATTGCATGCTTGATTTGTGAATCCATTCTGACAACAGAAAGTTTCAGTAGATCAATCACATATTTAAAATGTCGCAAGAGACAAGAGTAAAAACTTATTAAGCAAAGTATATTATTAAGCAAAAACATTTTGAGTTGCTCAACAAATAATCATGATTGTCTGTAAATAGTGTTTCCAACAAACAGAATTAAACCAAGCAGCAGATTTTTTAAAGAACAGTAAGTGAAGTGTGGTGGGAATACACATGCGAGTTGCTCAGCATTAGAAACTAATCAAGATTAGTATTTGAATTGTGCAGAAAAACAGTCATAAACGCCTGCTACAAATACAAATAAGGCACGCAGCAGCAGCAGCATTATTGAGGATAAAAAAGAGTATTATGAGAAGCGATTGATAAAATCATCAAAAGCCACACGGCAGTAATCTTGACGGTGATTTTCACGCAGGCAACATACCAACTTTCTTAATCATGATAACAAGAAAACTCAGAAAATCACAGAACTTAGGTCAAACAAGAAGGGAATTTTCCAACTTTACATTCGTAAACTCTAGGACTAGGAATACAAATCTAATCCTACAAACTGGAACGCAGGCAGGAACTTCAAAGTAACAAACAAAAGGTAAAAGTGGAAGAAAAAAAACCATAATCTATAATAAAATCAGCTGCGTAAAAAAAAACAAAAAAAAACTGAACGAATGGAACGAATCCATCGCCAATGCAAAAATGCGTACTACTAAAATTAAATTATGGAAGAGGTGAGATTCGGGAGGAACCTGCACTTGCCCGAAACAAAGAAATACTAGCGACGGCGGAGAGAAGAATTTCGATAAAGGCAAATAAACCCTAGTAGGTGGTTCGTATTTTATAAGAGGTTCTTGAGACGCAATTACATTTTGCCCACGTTATGTAAAAAGTCTTAGTGTCTTGCTACATTTTTATTTAGTTTTTTTTAAAATTACATGAAGGTTTAGATTTTTAAGACCGGTGTTGATGGATATATTTCTATCATAATTCTATGTAGTTTCTGATTTCATAACTTATAAATTCTCAAAATTTCTTTCTCATTCAGCTCAACAGCAAATCGCTTTCCTTATAAAACATTTTGTATAGTGAATTGTACACCAGCTATGCATAAAAAGAAGTGATTATTCTATTTTCATCATAAAATAATTATTCAATCTTTTCTTTTTTTGTATCATAATTCAAAATCAAAATAGTTCTATTTGTTGGTATACTATAACATTAGAATGAAATCAAATCCAATTGAAATATTTATTATTGATTCCTATTAAAAATGAACAATTGAATAGAAGACTCATAATCTTTTTTTTCATATTTATTATTTTATAGAATGGATTGTCAGCTATTCCCAATAAATGCAAATTTAATATAGATTATAGAAAATAGGCATACTAAACTCTAACAAGAGCTACAAAACTACTATTAAAATATCCCTAAATTTACCAAAAAAGAAAAATTAAAAATATCCCTAAAGCCTAATATATGTACAATATATATGTGTCCAATAGATTTCTTTGAAATTCCCATTATTGCACTTCTATAAAATGTCTAGCACCTCTTCAGATTCACATTGCTCCACTACTCCACTTTAACCAAATAACGTCCAGATCATTAAGGAGGTAAAATTCAAAAAAGTTTAAGGAGTCATTTTGAAAGAAATCATATATTGACGAAATTTATAAATTACCTTTTGACCAATATATCCGTAATTTGCAATAAATAAGTAGATTTCTTATTTAAATATTGACACTGTACTGAATTAATAGGCAAGTAGCATGCATGAAGAAATCATCAATGTGAGTACTTATATTTCATGTGATGAACTGACGTGAAAATTTCTATAAGTTGATTCACCAATGTTGAGTCTGTCTGCTCTGCTTGAACAGAAATCTTGCTATTCTTCAATTCACCATATTTGTTAATCTCCACCTTACTGCTTGTGTCAATCGTTGTTGGTCCATTACCTCATGTTAAATAAATACCATGGTCTTAATTCCAACAAATGAATGCCAGAAGCAATTCTTTGGATAAGTAATAACACAAGGTCTTATATAAATACCATGTGCTTTTGCCCGTTCACAAGCACCGTCAAACTATTATTACAATGCATTTTCCCTCCACTGCGACTCAAGCTGTTTTTATTTGCAGAGCAACACCAGGAAAAAATAAAAGTATCACCAGACTTTTAACTTAGTGAAATAGTAGCGATGACGCAGAGGGAATCACAAACAATACAAATTAAGCAGCAGCATCCGCAGCAGATGACACCATTTTGAGGACAAATACAGAATCTCCCACTTTTATGCTCTTTCCCCTTCCTTCACTAAGGGAGTCGGTACAGACCAGGTTCTGTCCAAAATATACCTGAAACATCATAAAGTCTATGTTCACGACACCATTCTAATTCTTAATTGGCATCTAAAGGAGAGAACTATCAAAGCTTTTACCCCTGTATTTACCTTCCCTTGCTGCTTTTTCTTGTTTGGGCGCAAGACTCCATCTGAACGGAAGCTCATCAGAGTAGCAGTAGGCTCAGAGCCACCTATTGCAGTTTCTTGATTAATTGTGGGTACCTGGAATTATAGTAAATTTTCCATTACAAGAGGACATATATTTGAAAGAGTTATATCCATGTGTTGAGGGAATAAGCTTTTACCTTACAACGAGAGCATAATTTGACACCTTGGAATGTTAACTTATTTATCCTGATCTCTGTCCACAAATCTTCCAAAAATGGTTTGCATCCATCCACCAGGATACTGCGGGAAAGAGCAACTCTTATATGCTTTCACTTGTCAACAATCAGATTGAAATGAGTATGCCCACAGAAAGGACAAGAAAGAAGTGGAGATAAACTCTTTGTTAGGTTGAATAATTTTGTAATAGAGTACGGTATAGAAAAGAAGAGTTCAAAAGAATTAACAATTTTTTTTTTCTGGAAGTTTACTCAAATACAGGGAATCAGTAACTTGGACCTTGATGCATATTCGCACCAGCATACATACTCAAGCCCATGTAACATAGCATAAAGAATCTGAAGTCTTAGAGTACTATGAGTATGATTGGGATAAGCTTCCTTTACACATCTGAGCAAACACACTTTATATGCTTTTGCTGCTTTCAAACATATAATGAGATATGAATAGGCAAATACTTGGTCTGAAACGGTTGATGGGTACAGGTTCCTTGAGAAGAGCGTTTAAGGCATTCAATGATCCCTGCAAAAGATGTATTTGACAGATAATACCATCTAAGGTTTTTTCTCATGGAAAAATGTTGGCTGAATTCAGTTGTTAGACAAACCTGAGACAGCAAGAGGAATGGATACCCATCAGAAAACATAACTTTGTATCCACGCGCGTAATTAGGGTCCACATTCCTTACTTCTGATGCTGCATAAAGGAACCGAAAGCCAATAATATGTGGTTAATGTTTATATCTGGGGTCCAAAACACAGTCATAACTCCTGCTCTAGCCATGAATCTCAAGATGAAACATTAGTTCTATCACTAAATTCTATATTCAGAAATGCATCATATGTACAATAACAAGGAAAAAGAAGAAAAAAAAACATTGGAAAGATTTTTAAGAGGAAGGAGGGCATGAAGATGTTCCTTAAGCAAGATAAACTGAACAGCATGGAAATGCTTGCAACCAGTAAATAATTTAGAACAGTACACAATTATTTCAGGATAAACGAGTTCCTATTGGACATTGTTTATACAGATACTCGTCAATTCATGGAATTCAGTGTTCTACACATCATTGAAACGCACTAGCCTGCTGGGCTTCCCGAGATAACTAGAGAACCATTGTGCGGCAGCAGCTCCTTCATCACTGCAGATCCAGACCATTCCCACACTGAGACACCATCCACTTTTTCAGCTGATTTGGTCAATGGAACCTTCAGCACATCCATACCAGGAGCCTTTATCACTAAAGCAAGATGCAATTATAAACCTTAATAAAAATTATGACTGCTTACTGATTCAAGAATATAAAAAAGTTTGTTACTGCATTTCTATTCTCCTCTATGATTTCTTTTTCCATTTGGTAGAGGGGAGCTGACCCCGAATAATAGTGCCATGTACATAATTTTCTGAAAAGAAAAGAATGCTTAAGATCCTGCAATATTCTACGACCATATGATAATATGACAAAATTCATCTTAAGCAAGTTTAGCAAACAAAATTCTCATTTCCACAAGCCACAAGCAATGAAAGGAGAAACGTTATTAACTTGTAATTTCACAATAGAATATTAGCTGTGTCTCTTAGACACAACAAAATGGCTAAAACACACAAAAGTTGAAATAAAATATGGAAAGGGCCTGTACCGAAATTAGGGAAAATACCTTTTGTTTAAAGAAGTAGAATAAAGATTACATGTATAGATACCTTATTACCTGTGGGTACAATATTATGTGTATATATATGTGTGTTTTAGAAAAGTGAAATGCTTGACAGTATTTCATGTATAAGGCGGTGGAGATGGAGACTAGATGGAAGCGGAATTTTGACAGGTGAAATTTGAGTTAAAACATGACGCAAAGCAATCTACGTCTATGACTGTTCAACTGCTCCATGACGATCTTAGCATAAGATTAAATGGATTTGGAGAAATCTTCTGTTCATTCCAAGGTCTTCCAATACCAATCTGAAAAGAATCCCATTCGTCTAAACTGTTTATGTTATTAGACCACAGAAGAATCTTTATTTCTTAGCTCTTAAATCCTCCACGCTGCAACAACCAGAATAAATAAGGAAAAAACAAGACAATCTATCTTTATCTCAGCAACCAAAGGTTTAAGTAGAAGAAAAGAGAACATGATGGTCAGAGCAGTTATTTATTAATAAAGAGAATAATTAACCGCAATAAAGAAACAGAAGAACCAAAAGGAACTTGCACATGGAATGTGAGGGTTACAATGTATGGAACTATGGATATTTAATTTAATTAAAAAATAGTGGTTAAACCTAAATATGAGTGCTTATTTGGTTCCCAATCCACAAAAATGCTTCATTTGGCAGTTTCCACTCCAATTAGAGCAAGCTTTGGTTCAACTCTTTGAGTATATGCCCTGCCTTTGGAATTCACGCACTACCCATTGCCGATCCCACCGAAATCCTATATACGTGCATCAAGAAAGGAAGAGAGTCAGTCAACTTCTGCACGCAAACTTAGCGTTTGGGTAGGTGAAAAACGGTGTGGTGCAGACGATTTGGTCAAGAGTTTAAATTTCATGATTGCTAAGAAACTTGGATTACATAAATTACATAAAGCTACGTGATATTGATTGATACCAGTGGAAGAGATGGGCGCTTGAGGAACAGATATTCCACGGCATGATTTGATTGGGTATACCAATATGACTTTACTGTAGCTACATCACCTCTACCCTCCTCCGCCAT
>JAGSPU010001523.1:0-11896 GCA_019321725.1 Paulownia fortunei
ATGGGTAGTTTGGAAAGCCACAGTAGCAATGGTGATCCCATTTCAAGTGAGACCATCGGAAAAGTTATAACCTGCAAAGGTACTTGCATATATAGTTGAACTAATAATTAACGTAGGTCTGATAAAATTATGTCTGGAATTAAATGTTGGATTATTGTTATTGTTATTCGTTCGATTTTGGACTTAACTATTCAGTGGAAATTGCAGCGGCGGTTGCATACGGTCCGGGGGAACCTCTGGTGGTGGAAGAGATTCAGGTGGATACTCCTCAGAAAATGGAGGTTAGAATCAGGGTGCTTTTCACTTCAATTTGCCATACCGATCTCAGTGCTTGGCAAGGCGAGGTATGTATATATATGTATTAATGTAGCTATTAATTAATTATAGATGTTTTTCAGCTTCATACTTCACATTATTATTATTTTTTTCTTCTTTGTCTAATGAGCTTTAATTTGTTCTGAAGAATGAAGCTCAGAGGAAGTACCCTAGAATTTTTGGCCATGAAGCTTCTGGGTAAGAAGTGAAAATCTACTATACCAAAATTTTTCCTTCTTTTTGCTACAAAGATCTTGGCTAAAGCATTTCACATTAATCAAATGTTGTTTCTCCATAAAATATAGTATTAAAAGAAAAGCCAAACAAGCATGACATATAAAGTATACATAGGAATTTACGTGGTGAAATATACATAGGAATTTACGTGGTGAAATATACATAGAAATTTACGTAGTTCAGCCAAATAGCGTAACAACCATGATGATTGATTTTTACTGTAAAAAATTTTGATTGCATAGATAACATATATATATTAATGTTCTCAAACACTTTTTCCTTTAAACAGACAATCTTTACAAATATACTCTAATTCAAAAAAAAATATCTATACCTTTGAAGGACGCTAATTTCAACAAGGACAAATACAAATAGGTTATGATTTAAGTCATATGAATGACATACACAATAAATACGTTTTATGTTGTAATATGGTTAATTTTATTGTGAACTTACTAGTTTGGTAGAAAGCGTGGGAGAAGGGGTGAGAGACATCGAAATAGGGGATCATGTTGTTCCCATCTTCAATGGAGAATGCGGCGAATGCGCCTACTGTACATCACCAAACACCAATCTGTGTGAGAAATTTAGGGTGAATGCGTTTAAGAGTACAATGGTAAACGATGGAAAGTGTAGGTTTTCGACCAAAGACGGGAAGCCCATCTACCATTTCCTAAATACTTCCACTTTCAGCGAATATACAGTACTTGATTCAGCTTGTGTAGTCAAGATTGATCAGAAGGCCCCCCTCCAAAAAATGACACTACTCAGTTGTGGCGTTTCTACTGGTAAGCATTTAATCGACTTCCACAAAGAAAATTTTATGCAACATTGGGTTCAATCAATATTATTATTATTCAAAACATACACTGAATTGCAATATTTTTACATGAATTGGCTATATAAACATCAAATAATTCACATCATGTTATGTCAACATATTGTGGAGCTCATTGCTGACATAATATGATTCACATCATTTGATATTATTACATTCAATTCACACAAAAATGTCTACAAAAATTTCACATAAAATTCACATATTAGGTATGTTAATATTAGTGTGTAAAGAGATAAACGTAAGGGTCATTGACAAATATTAATTCAAAATTAAGGAGAATAAATGATAAAAAAATAGTGGTCCTGCAGGTCTAGGAGCAGTGTGGAACACGGCAAATGTGCAGGCCGGGCAACTGTGGCTGTTTTCGGCCTTGGAGCTGTGGGACTGGCTGTAAGTTTCCTATCTACAACAACATTTTTGACTTTTCAATTTACTACAATTAATTTTCTTTTGATGTGTTCTATGACTATTTGCATATTATTAACCTAAGCTAAGAGATTTACTCCTTTATGGATGTGATTAATTAACCTTTCTTTCTTTCTTTCTTTCTTTCTTTCTTACATAGATTTCTTAGGTATTTATTAAAGACATAAATGCAAATTGGTAATAAAGTAATAAAAGTGACAACTATCACTTTGACCACTCTATTGATAGGTTAGATATCCTTATGGGTAGAGGTGAAACTATAGGGTAGGGGTTCAATGTTCATCTATATTTCTCCATTTCTTTGGCAATTAATTGAGCTAAAGCAAAATCTATGTTAAATAAATACTAGGATGCAAACAAATCTATGATGGTTGGATTATCCCAACTTGTACCAACATGATTATGATACTTCAGAATACATCAATATGACATGCGTGAAAATATATTTTATATAAATATAATCCGATAGTTGTCTTTTAAGATGAACATTCACTCTAGTATTTAGTTGTGGTATAAATCTCAAATACCTGAGTATAACAAGAAAAAAATATCAATAATTTTTACTTATCGATACGGAATTAACTAGTGTCTAAATTAACAAATAGAACTCCTATCGATGGATAATATGATACAAAGTTCTCATCCTATATATGTTATATGTGTATATATATATATATATGAGACATAATCATATGACGTTCAACACAATTTGTATGTGGTGCAACATAACAAACTTAATTAATATATAAACCTAACATGTCTATTATTGATATTTTGAAATTATATCATATTCAAAATCTAAAAATCATCGAAATAGCTATTGAAGTTTGCAAATTTGTCGATTGTGAAGGTGGTAGAAGGAGCCAGAACCAGAGGAGCTTCGAGAATTATTGGAGTTGATATCAATCCAGAAAAATATATTAAAGGTAAATAAAAAACCTAACATATGATGTGATCAACCAAAATTATTGCTTTCTTCTTTTAGTGCCGCACAAAGTCAAAGAATTTAATGTTCAAACTAGACTATCACAATATTTTTTTAATAATTTTAATATTTTTAAAGTTTTTAATATTAAAATAAACTTATAGAATTATTTATTAATTATTATGCTTAGAAAAATAATTAAATTGACTGTTTAACACCGCTGATGCATAGAAAGTTGTTTATCAATGCAAAAATAATATTAATCAATATAAAAAATAATAAGAAGAAAAGCTGAGGAGTCGACTATTCCACCACCGTGTCATAGGCCGCAGACGGCGCCGTCGGCGGCGGTCACTGGTCTTCCACCACCCCAAGACGCCATCTAGTATTATTTTTTGGAGAAAAGAATTATTATTTATTAGTCCTCCAAACTGACAAGAATAATGAAATTAAAAAACAGTATGGGATTCAACGGTTCCTAACTATTTTATGATTTATGACACTGTAGTTATTATTTTTGGCTTATTTTTGGCATAGGTCAAGCAATTGGGATTACAGACTTCATAAATCCCAAGGATCTGGACAAGCCACTGCACGAGGTCAGCAAATCTTCTAATATAATAGTATTAGTATTATGTTATAGCTGCTACTCCCTCCACTCAAAATTCCAATTTCTTATTTAATTTTGTATGAAATTTTAAATAAAATTTGTAAATAATTTTATAATATAATCTTAATAAATAATAGTTGAGAATTAGTCACGTGATGATATTTTTTAAAATAAAATTTTTTTATTTAAAAAAATCTGATTTTGAAATATTTCAAAAAAAAAACTAATAATAAATATAAGACAGAGAAATATTATATATTCGGTCAAGTGCAATAATTTTTATATCTATCTTCCTATAAGTCGAACTTGGTAAGCACAGAATTTTGTGGACAATTAGATTTTATTTTCAATGTTGTTTTTGTTAAAGAAAAAAAAATACTTTTGAGGGTCATTTTTTTGTGAGTGTGCACATGTCATTTGAAATGTGTTTGTCGCTTTATTTTTTATTTTTTATTTTCAAGATTTTCTGAAAATGTTTTGAGAAACTGGTCCATTTCTCAAATCATCCCCATTTTTCAAGTTGTGTTTTTCTTTCCTTTTTTTTTCATTTAAATTATTATAAAAACGTTAGTTTAAAAATGAATAATTCAAATATATATTTATTTTAGGTGGGTGCCGGCTATATATTCTCACTCTTAAAGTGAAACGCGGAAACGTCATTATCGATTAGATTTGTTTATATAAATATATAATTAGTTATGAATGGTCAAAATGATGAACGCAGAAAATAAGGGAAATGACGGAAGGAGGTGTGGATTATAGCTTTGAGTGTGCAGGAAACTTGGACGTTCTCCGCCACGCCTTTTTGTCCACCCACGACGTAAGTTCCTGCCGTTTCCTCCATTTTTATTTGTTTATTTATGTCACCGCCACGAAAACTTATATATTGTTTTTATATTTCTTCTTTCCCAAAATTTACAAGTTTTATTTTTTAGGTGCCCCAAAAATAAAATTTTATTTTTTTAAATTAACTTCTTCTTTTTTTAATTTCCATAAGCAAATAAAATTTCCACGGAATTCATCTATTATTATTGGATTACAAAAGAGTATTGAGTCTGTCCACTATAAAATGACCACACAAAATCTTACTACTAATTCTCAACCACTATTTTTTATGATAATTTTGTAAATACACTTATCTTTTACATTTTGACTCTCATTTAAAATTTTGTGTTCAATATAACTAAATACATAATATTGGGATATAGGTAATAATTGAAAAAAAATCAAAGCAACTTAATATTGAGATGAGTCAATTGAAATATATACTACTCCTTAAGCATGTAAAAATTGGTTTATTTATTTGAATATTAGTTCAAGTTCTCAACTATACTCTCTTGATGTGTCTCAAGTATGGCACAGAGTTTAAGACAAAAATTAATAAAAATATATATTTTTATGTTAGTTTCGTAAAAGTTAGTAATTAAAAGTTAATGGGATCACCTTAATTAAAATGATAGTTTTAAGAAGAAAAAGACAATCTATTTTGTAATTTGGAACCTATTTGAAATGTCCAACAACAAAAGAATATAAGAACAAAACATTTAAGAGTGAGAAAATATTACTACCAAAACTAACAAATAAAAAATATTATTATGTAAACCAAATCTTGGGCGTTTAACTGAATTCAAGTTCAAACTCGTATAATTAATCTTGGACTTTATAGAATGACTTGTAAACATAATTATTATAATGTGACATGATTTTTATATCAGAAAAAATTGAATTTATGTATGTATATATGAATGTTTTTGGGTGCAGGGTTGGGGTTTAACAGTAATATTAGGGATACATCCAACACCAAGATTGCTCCCTCTCCATCCAATGGAGCTGTTTGACGGAAGAAGAATAGTGGGATCAGTGTTTGGTGACTTCAAGGGCAAATCCCAATTGCCTCATTTTGCCTCTCAATGCATGGAAGGGTATACATACATATATACATATACATATACATATACATATACATATACATATACATACATATATATATATAAATTTTTGAGGTTGGGGGATGGGATTTCCTCATTTTGCCTATCAATGCATGAAAGGGACACGCGCGCGCACACATCCCACATATATATAAATGTGTGTATGTGTATATGTATACATATAGATAAATATATACATTTATATATACATAAATATATATATATACACACACATTAAGATAAATGTATATATTTATTGAAATGTATACATATACACACACAAAAACAGACATTATATGCGTGTGTGTGCGCGCGCATAACTCTCAACTCCCAATGAAAAAACATATTTGCTGTCTCCTGTCAGTCTAACAAATTGATTAATACTAGGATTTATTTATTTCAGGTGGTGAAGTTGGATGAATTTATAACCCATGAGATGCCATTTTCCAAGATCAATGAAGCTTTTCAACTACTCATTGATGGCAAATCATTGAGATGCATTCTTCAACTTTGAGCATATATTTTCTGCAATATTTATTTGGTTTTCAAATGAAGAATGCATGCTTTATGTAATTACAGTTTGTACAAATAGCATAAGACAGCTTGTAAAAGAGTCCAAGATTTGAGCCTTGATTTTGTTCTGTGCATTAGTACATTCATATCAGACCCTTGATAATGTACAATGAAAATAAGTTGGGATTGGAAGACTAAATTTTGTGTTTTACCTCTCATCCTTGTACATCCTTTTCTTTTCTAACAGGAAGTTGTGTTCATTATGGACAAAAACTATAAATGTGATAAAAAAAAAATGAAAAAATCTTATATTTATTTTTTAATCGTTCTAATTATTCTCTACAACCAAGCAACACACATCCACTCATCATCTATTTCTCTACCTTTACTTTTTATCTCAACCAAACATACGGGGCTAAACAATCAGCCGAAGCTGCGGGATGTAAAAATACATCAATAGGGGCACAGGCAACGGACAGGAAAGAGGAAATGGTGGGTCTTGGATATCAGGTTAAACAAACATGTTTGCATCCATTCATAATCTATTTCTCTACCTTCACTTTTTATCTCAACCAAACATAGCATTAAAGTCTAGCAAAACAGGATAAACAAACATTTGAAGGACTGATAGCGAAGACGTGGGGTATTGATTTTAGAAATTATTACATTCAACTAAGTAATGTTACAAGGAACATGGGTGCTGTTAAGTGTTTTTTTCAACACAGGAGTACCACCTGGAACATCGAGATATTAGTCAATTGGATTAACTGAAACTGACAACTAGGAGGACATGGCAGTGGTATTGGCTAGGTGAAGCTGGAATCACAAGAATTCTCAAATTTTGTGTGGATAACTTTCCACAGTTTTGTATAGAATCCAACAAGAGATTACAAGCATAATGCAGAAACAATTCGAACGTATTCAGCTCACACCTGAGCATTAAAGAGAAAGCAGGACCAACGGAGTTTAACAACAATTACCAATTTTACGGATAACATGTTTGGAACCAACTTTTGAAATTGAGAATTTGATATGATGCTGCCCAGACAGCCAAAACAACTGATTTGCCAAAGCTAAGATAGGGGTATTTCTAATAAGTTTGACGGCCAGGTTCAAATTTCTATTCAACATTTTGTACTGAACGCAGTATTTCATCTTTCTAATCCTTAGTTTCATCCAAATTGACACTAGACATTGCAAAATTAGACAAAACATAGCTCCAAAAGGATCCATGGATAACCTCTTCAAGAAACCAAGTAATGTGAAAATATATCTATAGGGGGCATATCAGATAAACGAAGCAGCGAAGCACCATGTAAACCAATCTGGATGAGTAAAAGCTGCTTCAATGAGTTGGAGGACGAGGAGCTCTAGGGCGGACAGGCGTCTTCGATGGGCTTACTCTGAGAACACGCACCAAACACCGAAAAACACTAATTAACACAAAAGAAGATCCAAGACATCCTCTTAGATAGCCTTCAGATATTACAAGGTCAGCAGTTGTCAATTGTCACAAAAGTAAATTAAAAGACAACCAGAAAACATAACCAAGCTGACCTTATGGGCAGCAATCCCAAAACCACACCACTACAGTTGAGAGCAGCAATTGCACTTTCTGCCTGCATGATATAAAATATATAGAGAGGTGTAAGTATAGTGGCTATGACAAGTATAAGCAAATAATGTAACTCAGTTGACCTATCCAGCGAATTAATAATATTTACTGCAGAAATTTCAAGACATAAATTCTCTATGCAAATGATATTGCAAACACAGGCATGAGAAACAACATACGTATTATACTCATTCCTCGCACTATGCTGACTCAAATTCCTTAATGAGCAAACTGCCTTGCAAGCAGAGAATCCTATCTGTTTTCTCGCTTTAACAGTAAGAGATTAACCTTTCACACACCAGTTGTCAACAATTACATTCCCACTATCACAGGATACAAATTTACTTAGTAATTGAAACTAATTATTTTGGTCTTTTCTTCGATTAAACGATCTCAGTGTATGCCACTTTTCACATACATCCACTTATATGTTGGTCCATATGGGCGAGCTGAAAGCACTTAAATAGTCTTCATTTTATTTAGGTTGAGCAAACCCTCTACTAAACCATTTTGTTCTGAAAGCAGTAAAAAATTAGGAAATTCACAACATACAAGTGCGTGGATTGTGCCTTGACTTCTAGAAGTTAGTATTTTCCCAATTTTAAATTCTTGTAAGTTAGCAAGGGGTGCAACATAATTACGCAGTAAGAAAAAATTAAAAAGTATGGTTACTCAAAAAAACAAACAGGTAAGGAACTATAGACCCCACAACCCAAATAAAACCTGATAATGATCAATTTTACTGCTGCTTGGCTATCATTGAAAGGCAATATGATTTCCAGGTACTAAAAGATAGATTTTAGTGTTTGCTTCTCATTCTAACACATTACATAAATGAGTTCCACTACCTGCTCGCTTGCCCATTCAGTAAAAGCTCTCTGGCTAGTACAATGTGGCTTTGTCATCAAGTTATTCGATTAAATCAGCTGATGAGCACTTAAGATTAAGTTATTTATCTAGCCCTTTAAGCTCATAATGTAATAATACAAACCAAGTGACAATACTCAATTAGTAGCTTCAATTGGCAATAAACCTTATGGATGAACAACTAATTTAAATAGTCTTTTTTATTCTTAAAAAATGCAAATTTATGCAATTCTACTTACCCAAACAAATACCTGATCTTATAGAACAATATTGTCTAGGATATTCCATAATGCATTTCAAAATGTGCTTTGACATTTCAAAACAGAAAAACTTGCATATATTGTATTTCTGAACCGATACTATTGTCCATAAGAGCTGTAACAAAAGATTCTCATATATACGAGTCATCCAATTTTTCTCAGTTTCTGTTTTGAGGCTTAACCGCTTAAGCTACTGCATGCTTACAAACAAGGGTGTGATGTGAGTCATGTTGATATGTTGAAAATGCACAATAGGCAATACTAATAAAAATTTCCCCTACCAGACTATTATCTTTCTTTCCAAGAGCATAGCTCATATACAAGTTTGCTCAGATACTGATAAATATTTGCCATTCCGAGTGGTAACATTTAATCAATCAACACCAAAGTTATGAAGCCCCACCTAGTTATGTATAAGAAATCTTAAATATTACTTCCTTGATCTCAATACTAATTCCAAACTCTTCCCAAGATCCAGTTCACAGTTCATGTAATACAAGATCTGTAGATTCTATTCTCTTCATCCACAGCCTTAAACCTCCTGATCATTCACATTTGTCAAATCTACACTCCTAAGCAATATGCTTTTTATAAAGTCTCACTTAATTTGAGATAGAAGTTGTCAACAAGGGATGGAAACATTTTTCCGCTCAAGTAACCAAACCAACAGTAACAATAATTCTACATAAAATCATAAGAAGCCAATATGTCTTACAATAACAAATTAAAAAAAGCTTCATTGAATTATTTGCTGACTCAAGAACCTTTTTTAAGATTCTATGACCTCAATATACTTCTTAAGCTAAAAGCTTAAGACTCAGATAACACGCAAAAGAACACTTGTGTGTCCTAACCAGACTTACAAAAAGGAAGAGCACAAAGGAAAAAGAGGAAATAAAACTGTGAGTGCAACGACCGACATGGAAATCACAAAGATATAAATAAAAGAAGAGAAAAGCTACTACCATAGCAAATTCCACAAAAGCAATACGAGAAGAATGGTGATAATCTCCAAGCAGCCTTAAGCGATAAACCTTTATCAAAATAATTGATGAAACCATTAAACTTGCATCACTTTGAAGACAAGAGCCTAACAAAAGTAACAGATGAAAAATCACAGACCTCTCCACAGATAGTTTCGAAAAAGAGTTTCACATCTGCTTGAGAAACCTGAGAAAACAAGACAAATGAATACCTCATTCTAGAGTTTCATTTTCTCTTCTTTCTCTCACTTGGATTGAGCCAGATGGTATAACAGATGTAATACCTTCTTGTCAATATTCGTAACATACACTGTTCTTGCACACATCTCACGTTCATCCAGAGTCTGATGTTAAAAGGTACAAGAAGAACCAAAATGTAAGGAGTTGAGTCAAAATTCTAACATGTGTAAATGCAAAGCACCACAAAGTTCAGTAAGTAATACACCTGAGGCAAAAATGTAGGGTTAACAGGTGCAATGGCTGTCTTGGAGGGCAGCACCTTCACAGGGTAATATCCAAGCATGGTTCCAGACAGATTCAATGCAACACGGGCAGCCTCTGCGAATCCATAAGTTGCATGAGTACAATATTTAAGAATAAAGAGATTTCAATAAACACACATGTGAAACCAACAAAAACAAGGCATTTGTAAAGATTACCCTCATCAGTGAACTCAACAAAAGCAAAATGAAGAACAGAATTTGGGTCTCCACACACACGGCAGTCCACAACCTTCCCATAAAAAATACAGATAATCCATTAAGATAATGTGAAAGAGCAGCAACGAACATTATTCCCAATTATAGAAAGAGCATAATATCACCTGCCCACAACCAAGAAATAGTGCCGCTAACTGCTCTTCGGTGATCTATCCCCAAATACAAGCAAAATGAACACATCATTGTAAGCACTTAGTTGTGTTAAACCTGTTCATCTAATCCATGCTTTGAGGAGAATAGGCATATGGAAATTACAAGTGAAGAAGTAACTGTCAAGCAACATTAGACCTTGATAGCTACCTGATGATCAATGTCAGAAACATAAACAGTCCTTCGGATAATGTCTTCACGTTGAGCCATGCTTGTTCTACTATTCATCCTCCTCTTGGCCTGATCATAACCATTCTTCTTCTACACCAAAAGCATTTCCAGAAAAATCCATCAATCAAAACAGAGAATCAAGAAAGAGGAAAACAAATCTTGTCTCAAAAACGAATGTGAGAGAACAGTACCCCTCTTTGGCCCCTGTTGCGATTGTTGTTACCAAATCCATTTGAGTACATGACATTAGCAGCAGCAATGTTGTTAGCATCATATCCACCATTTATCTTCACGATCATATTAGAAGTAGCAAGTGATGGGGGCACAAATTCCTGAGCCATGGGGTTGAGCTTAGAGAACATTTCTTCCAACTCCCTCATCTCCCTCTTAAACACCTCTTCCTCTTCATTCCCATTCTTTGATTGCCGCTGATTGTGATTATGATCGCTCTGCTTTGTGCTGATGTGCGCTTGGGAGTGAAGGGGTGCCTGAAACTGGTGTAGCTTCGTCAACACCGACCTATCCTTTGCCTCTTGTGAAGAACCATTCTCCACCACCACCATCTTTGATCAGACAAGTGATATGAAATACCAAAGGAGAAACCCTTGGTTTTCGGCAGAACCCAATAAAATTATGCAAAACCAAAGGAAGGGAAAGAAAACAGGGAGAAATCAGTAATTTAAACATGATACATACAGAATAAGAAACGAAAATGGGCAGAAATGAAAGAACTGATCAAAACGTACCTTTTGGAGGAGAGGCTCGAAAATAAAGTGGGAGCTGATACAGAGAACTCTATGGGGAGGAGAAGGGTAAAAAACAAAAAGAAGCAATAATGAGGACAAGGACCGGATTCCCTTTTTTTTGCTTTTTCTTTTGGATTTCTGGAGGGGTTTGGAAATATTGATGATATGGATAGAGACAGCAGAGGGTGTTCTGATAAAACAATACTGATGTTGGTGGCGGTGGTTTTTTTGGTGTTGCAGATGTTGGGACAGTGAAATTCACTTTCACAGTTCACAGCGTCCTGTTTTTTGGCTGTGATAATCCTTAAGTACGCAGCCTTCTGGAGATATGATGGCTTTTGAACTTTTTTCAAAATTTTCACTATTTTTACATGGTAACAGCAGTAGCAGATGGAAAGTTGGAAACGATGAAAATGGGAAAAATTATGGAGAGAGATAGGGATGTGGGTAGGCAGATTGGTAAAAGGGATATGAGTGGGACACGTGGTAGATGGTTGTTGGGGCCGTACGGCATTGGTGGCGGGTGGTGGTGCAGTGGCAGGCGACGCCTTTCGCCGCAACAGATTTGCACTACTATAGTATTTTGGCAT
>JAGSPU010001526.1:0-15731 GCA_019321725.1 Paulownia fortunei
CTAAATCTTAAAAAATTCAAAACTTCACCAAGATTGCAGTTATTATTTCATTCGCGCGGTTCTTCCTTCTTCCCTCTCATTCTACTGCAGTTGCCATTTCCACATCTGCAGTTTCTTGACTTCGATTAATTTATAGACTTATACAAGGTCAACTCTTGTATTTGATTAGAAAAACTATTGGGTCTTTTTCTATTCCTATTTCCATGTCTTTGATTCGACCTTCCCCAAATTATTCTCCATTTCTCCCTCAATTTTTCTTTTCCATAATCAGAAACCCGAAGAAAACAAAAGGGTTTTGTTTTTCTTTAGTTTCAATTCAATTTCACTTGGTATCAAATAATTATACGCTACTACTGCTAATTCTTTTCTGGCATCGTGTCCCGATATGGGCAGAGAAAAGCTTCTCTGTATCGAACCTCAGGAGCTCACTTTTCGTTGTCAGTTTCTATTTTAATGTTGACTAACTATTGGTTTTTTTTTATCATTTTTTTTAGTGATTGCAGTTGGTTGAATTATTGTTTGGTTTTTTGTTTGTTTGTTTATTTAGCCTTTCTTTTTGTATATTTTGGTTTGATTAGTTGAGCTGGGGAAGCAAGCCTCTTGTACAATTCGATTGTCTAATAACTCCCGAGAGCATGTTGCTTTTAAGGTAAATATCTTTGAGTTTTGTGTATTGTGGATTCTGGTCATTCATCTGTGTATGTATATGAGTCTGATTCTATGATTTTATATCAGGTTATGACCACAAATCCGGAGAAGTACTTTGTTCGACCCAATATTGGAGTTCTTTTGCCCAGATCAAGTTGTGATGTTAAAGGTGCTCAAGATTTTTTTTTTTGGCTCTTTATAATCAGTTTCCTGTTATGTTGCTGAGATAAGATACTATAAATGCTGTTTTCACTTTGATTTCTATTATATCGAATGTGCAAATTGAACTTTTCAGCAAACTGAAATCCGGAAAGGGACAAAAGATTGAAACAAATTCATACTAAGTCACTACAATCCAATTTGAATAGTTTTTTCGAAAAATAGTGACTTGAAAAATGGTATGAGTTGTTTCTAAACGTTGGTTTTTTGAAAATGATGATTTTGTGATAGTTTATTTGTTGCGATTATGTCGGAACTTGAGAATACTTCTGAAGACAATGTTTCGGGAACATGCTCTTCATTTGGTAATTTGCATCCATTCTTCCCTTATGTTTTTGTCTTTGGCTTCCACCGGCTGTGAGGTTTGGATTTTTGACAATAATTGGGCAGCATTTAGTAAAGGGTATGAAAGTTAATCAAAAACTAAAACACCATTAATCCAATGATATGAAAAAAATGCGGAACTTTCAATAAATATATGTGAGTTATTTTTGGAAACTGCATAATTGGGAAAAAAAAAAAAAGGTAAGTATACTTTTGATCTGGAGACCCTCTTCAATTATTAAAAGATAATGATAACTTTCAAAACATTTCAAAAAACAGTAGGAAGTCTATAAGATGTTAATTTGAAAAAGAAAGAAAGAAAATGAGAGATCAAAGCTTAAATAGGGCCATCTTTAATGACAATAGTAAAATTTAGTTTTAGAAAAGTCATGTTGAAGTTACTTTCTAGTATGCTTTAGTGTTTTATTTTTAACAAATAATCTATACTCTTTATATCGTTGAAGAGGGTCTCATGATTTTACGTCTGGCTCGCTCATTCATCTAGAAATATGCATTTTGAAGATTAACTCATTTAATGTTTTTGACAATTATGTGGTTATTTTGCTAAGTTAATGTATAGTGTTAATTAATATCATGAAAAATGTCTTTAGAATGTAAATTTTGGTCTCTGACTTGTTTTTGAAATATTATGCATTTGAAACAACTTTTTACTTTTTTTATGAAAACTATAAATTTTTTCTCAAATAAAAAATTAATAAATACTGCTTATGTTATTGAAGAGCCTTAAAATCTAAATCCTGGTCTAACTTTCTTGATAAAAAATCTAGCTTTTTTGAGAAATAACTCCACTTATTTTAAAAACATGGTACATTTCTTTTTCATATATAAGATTTAATCGATAATATAAATGCTAATAAATATGAGCTTGCAATCTTAATTCTGGTCTCTCTTCTGAAAATTATGCATTGCCTAAAACTACCTATCTTTTAAAGTATTTTGAAAATACGTATTATTTTTTCGTGTGCATAATTATTTGACACTTTCTTTTGTAGAATCAGAGAAGATATCAAAATTTAAAATAATGGTCTCTTTTTTTTCCGAGAAAATTATACATTTTAAAAAACCACTCCCATCTAACTTCTGAAAGTTCTTCATTGTTATTTCATATTTATAACTTTTAGCTGAATTTTGACCAATTAGTGCGGGGGGTGGGGGGGTGTTGGTTGGGGCTTTGCTGAGATACCAACCTATGAGAGGTGGATGCAAGGTGCAAAGTCTTCGGGGAGATGGATGCTTATGACCATTTTTCATTTGATTGAAATTATATTGTGCAGCTGTGTTATCATGCACCTCATTAGAATAACCGCTAAATAACTACTAATTTTGTCGGTTATTGTAAAGATACCAAATACTCCCACTTTTTCAACTGTCATCTAAAATTTAATGCCAATGTAAAATGGATCGTTTTAACTGGGTCAGAGGAATCATTTCATTGTTCGCCCTCAAAGTGCAGTAGAAGGAAGGGAAAATCAGCTAAGAAGTAAAGGCAGTAGTTGTGCCATGCCCATCATGCTGGTGGATCTCTATCAACTGGTCCAGGTCACGGTGATCACTGCCGAGATCTGGATTGCAGTAAAAGGAAAGGCGGACGATGGGGGATTGGGGTGGTGAGAGCAACGATGGTAGGAGTTTGAAAGATTTGAGGGCCGCAGCGGCGATGAGGAGCTGTGAGGTGCCATTCCATTACTGCAACTGGATATAGTGGTTGTTACAATTAACCCTAAAGAAAAAAGGAATGAAGAAGCGGCGTATTATTGCTCATGATGAGCTAATCATTCTAACAACTTGATATCACACAGTTATCCCTGCTGCATGTGTTTTTCAAATATTCCATTGCAGTTGCTCAATACGGTAGTTTTCCAATAAACTCAAACAGCGTGGCATGATAAGTTGTTTGACTTTACTTCTCCCTCCTCCTTCTGGCCGGTTGTAGTCTTTCTTTAGCCTTTATGTTATGGCTACCTGGAAGTTTGATCCTTGTCCCTAAGGATCAAATTGTGGAAACTTTGTTGTATCATATTAGAAAACTCTTCCCTATGACCTATTTAGGACCGAGCTGAATAGATGCACACCACTAAAACCTGGGGAAACATGTCACTTTTCCTCTTGATCATCTTCTTGTCAAGCATCATGGCAGTCCTCGGTATCACTGCTAAGTGACTAATCCTTTTACTACTAATCACCTTGCCTCCATTGACATACTAAGCATTATGGGATTTGTCTCCTTCACTCTACGAATGAGCTTCACACTGCAGTATCCTAGATGAAGCAGCCTGTATTCCAGTACCCGGGAAAATATTCAGTTTCTGTTTGGCGAACTTCCGTTTACCTTCATTGTTTTGTTCCTACACAGCCAGCTAGAATATCAACTGACTTCAATTGTCTTATCGCCACTCGTTCCTCTGTTCCTCTTCTATTTCATTTTGAATCTACTGAAAGCTTGGGTCTTCTTAGTTTGAGTCTACTAAAAGCTTGGGTCTTCTTAGTAATAGTCTCTATGTTCACCTCTTGCTTTTTGGCCAAATATACAGCTTGCTGTAAATTATCCAGCTTAAACATGGATGCAAATGACTTGATGTCCTCCTTAAGCCCTCTAACAAGACTTGCTAAGAGCTTCTGTTGACTCTGCTTGACTCATAGGTGCTTGACTCTGCTTGACCTTCCTTTTCCCTCTGTGGGCCGGTTAATAATCCTCCTCCAGCCTTCTGTTGACGACTGGTGGAAGTCATCACTGCAATTGGGGTGGGTTTGTGAAAGACAGTGATAATGGTGGCTGCAAATATTATTGTTTTTCCAGTTCTTGGTAGAATTGGTTGTAGTTGACCTCAGGCTGTCAATAACTCATTCTTGAAATCAATTTTTAGTGTAACTTAGAATTCCCATTGTTTGAGTTGTGTTTTGGAAAACAAAACCACAAAACAAACATAGTCTTCAAAATCCAATATAAAGGGCCCATCTTGACCCGCAAAAATTGGTTTGAAAACATGGAAACATTGGGCAAAATGGGCCCTAATATTTGCTTATTGAACTTGTATATAATTTCTCATTTGAAACTACTGCAGATGTTTTATTCTTTCTTCCTTTTCTTCTTGCTACCTTTCCTTTTAGTGATAAATGATGCTCTTGAAGAAAAGTCATCTCTAGTTTGTGTTGTTCTGCAGTAACTATGCTCGGTCCAAAGGAGGCCCCTTCTAACATGCACTGTAAGGATAAGTTTTTGATTAAGAGTCTTGTTGCAAGTCCTGGTGACACGGCAGAAAGCTCTCGGAAACTGGTAATCGTATAAATTTGCTACTTCAGTTTTACGTTAGCTTCTTAACCAGTGCTAGCACCCATTTGGAATGTTTGTGTGAAAGGTTCTCTTGTAATGACAATGGGATTATGGAATTTCTGGCAACTTTATCCTTCGGGGGTGATTCTGACCAACCCATTCTGAATATTTTCACTCGAACGCACCAGAAATTGTTCTATACACTTGTGAAATACCCCTTTGAAGTTCATGCACTTAATGATTTGGTAAATTGGACCAAGTTTTTGAAATAAAGAAGCTGAAAAGAATGGACCGCTGTCATGAACTGGAATGTTTGTTATTTCATGCATCCGACTGCAGTTTTAGATTGGTTACGAAACCCCTGTTCCAAATGCAAGATGCTGGATTATCATCATTTGGCACTGCCTTTTTTTGGATGATCATGGGTTAATATATTAAGTGAAATCTTTCTTGCTTGTAGTTCAACGAAAAAGGGCGTGTGGCTGAAAGTTGCAAATTGAGAGTCGTGTACGTTTTTCAGTCGCATCAGCAATCATCAAATTTTGAGAGATCAGGAGCAGGTTCTTCACTAAATGCATCAACTGTGCAAGAAAGAAATTTGAATGATACTGAGGTTGTTTACTTCTCTGAAACTATTTCTTCCTTCTTTTGTTTATTCTCTGGAAAAAGTATATTATCGGTAGTTAAAAATTCATTGATTGCCAACTCTTAGAAGTGGATACTCTACCTCAATGTCTCCAATTCCACTAAGTGTCGTGTTTCTGTATTTGCATGTATCTACCACTCAAAGTTTATACCCTAGGAGCTGAATTAGTTTTTTGAATGCCTGCTTTACATTTTTGGTATTGTCACCATTATTTTAATGGTCTTTCTCCAACAAGAAAATTGCTAGATTATATTTCTGACTGTAAATGGTCCGTTGATGTTTTGACACATTACCCACAGAAAACGCAATGCATTCACAGTTCATGTAGCTTTACAAAGTGTAATAAGTTACACTGGCCCTTTCCAATGGTCTTTGATGTTTACCCTTTTGATGAACCAAGTTGAATTTTGATAATACGTGACACTTTCCAATTTTGGAACCTCACTGATGCCCTCTTTCCCCCTCATGTATAAGTGCACGATACTAGAAACAACACTGGCTGCATCCACTGCCATTTACATCAAACCACAACTTGGGATTTAGCTCTTTTGTTCTCATTTGTAATTGTGTTCGACTCCCTCTTCTGATTCGTGGTAGCTTGATTTGAGTTAGGACAATGGTAAAACTTACATGGAGACTTGTGGTTATGATGTTGGCTATTTATTCAGTCGAAGTCAGATCCAAGCTATTAATAACTTTACAGTGGCTTGAGTTTTGAGTAGGCTCTAAGATATGTATTAAATTTTCATGGACATCTGTTAGTGACATTGCATGTCAGATTCTATCTGCTTTAAGGGACCTACTTGAGAAGAAGCGCTTGGTGACATGTTTTAATTATGGTTTGTGAAGTCATGAGATAAGAGTGCTGGGCAAGATGCTGTTTGGTGAATTTGATGATATTTGGTGGTGGTGTTTGCTTTTGAGGTCAAGAGTATTTATCTATTATTCTCTTTTATTAAAAAAGTAATTTTTCTTGTAATTTCTAGTGCTGTTTCAAAACATTTATTTACAGGTAGCACAGCAAGTGAATTTGATTGATTATTTCATAGCAGATATATCTTTGCAAGATTCCAAAATGGATAGGAATATATTCCAATTAAAAAGAAATGAAGTAAATTAATTATTCATTATGAAATTTCAATACTATGAGAACTTGAGCAAATACTGATAATGCATCTGAAAATGCCTTGAAACTCATAGCTATAATACTATGAGAACTAAGCAAATACTGATAATGCATCTGAAAATGCCTTGAACTCATAGCTATAATCTTTTCTCAGTTGATAAAAGAGCAAGAAGTAAATTGCTTGAACAGGACTAAGCTGAAATGAAGCGGAGCACTTTTGCTAGTGTCTTGTGCTTAGTCTCTGAAAGAGGAGCCGAAGGGATTGTTTTGTGGATAGCTTTCTGTGATGGTTTCTGTTCAAATAGTAAATTTGACTATTTTGAAAAAACTATAACTCTCTAACAAATTAGAATAATGTATTGTCACAAACAAATATACCAATCAAAATGCTGAACTGGCAACTAAACATCACCAAGTAAATGGAAAACATGAAAATACTCCCTAGACATGGAGTTGACCATGTTTCTTGCTGTGCATCATGTACTTGTTTTTAACCATCCAGTTATTACAATTAGCCTTATCGCTTTTCTTGGAGTTTCTGTCTGGTGAATGATTTCTTTTGGCATTTATCGCTTTTTAATTTAACTTAAGAAATTTAGCATGAACTTGTCAAATAAGTTGCCTGTTTTAGAGTCCTGCTTTCTGATACTGCCAACTTTTACAAACTTCCAGAATCTCTTCATTCGAAAGATTTTTACCAACTCTTTATGATTTTTCCTAATAGTTCTAAATTTTGACTTGGGTTGAATGAATAAACCTTTATATGATGTGTATATTTATTTAATTGGGAAAATTAGACTTAAGGGAGTCTGAACTTTTCAAATGATAAAGAGCACAATAACTTTTACATAAGGGACTTCTAACAGCTTGCAATTTGGTAAAAGTGACGATGCAAAATAATGAAGGCCTGAGTGAGTATTAACTTTTCTAAATTATAAACTTTTTACATAGTTAAGGCATTGATGCAAAATAATGAAGGCCTAAGTGAGTCTTAATAAATACTGTTTTCATATTTAATATGCGTGCATAATTATGTGTAACCTTATGATATGTAATACAGCAGCAGGACAGAAATGGAAGGCATGTTGGTGATTTGTTCATGAAAGGCATCTATTGTCTTGCTGTGTTTGATCTTTTGGTGCCTCATCATGAAGATGCTGCCACTCATATGGTATTCATCTATGGTTTGACTTTTGGATATCTGAAACTATAGGTTTTTTAATAATAATTATGAACTGTCATCTATAGTTAACTTGTGCGGTTTTGGCCATTAGACTGCCAACTACTGTCTGGCCTTGAAATCACAAGTTTTTCAATTTCTTTTTGTCAATCGGTTTCAAACCCTTCATCTCTTACATGCCAAGCGTGGTTTCAATCTTAATAGTTTTTTACTTGGGTAAGTTTTTTTTCACGCATTGCTCTTGCAGGAGTTTGACCTTTATGATTATGATGTTGGTAATAAAGATGACGAGGAAGCTGGTTTCAGATTCTGTTGAAGATTGGATAGTGAAGACTCTTCTTTACCTTTCTATTCATTTTCTTTCGGTTGTTTTCAGACGCAGAGAGCAGACCCAACAATGAGTCTTAGTTTCAGATGTTGGATTACACAGTGAATATTCTCTCTCTTCCCTGTATACTGTAACAGGAAGTGAAAATGGAAATCAGAGGGGTTTTATGAATATACATGGTTGTAAATGTTTCTCATCCTGATGGTGTTTCCATATTTCTTATGCACAATGTACTTGTGATTAAGAAAGCAGATGACAGTTTCTGCACAGGTTATAATTCAAATTGTTGCACCTTTGTTCAATTGTACCAATGTATTTAGTGTGACCTTTTCCACGGTAGAATTTTAATCTACTTTTCTAATAAAGGAGAAGGGATTTTACACTTAGGACTGCAGAAAAAGAAAAGAACAATCAAGTAAGACTCTCTTCTGTCTTATTGGCTAGCTGACAATGCTTGTGAGGAACGTTGTTTTTAAGAACAATAGGATTATTTGGGAATTTCATGCCATCTGTTGGATGTTGGATGTGTATGTGATGATATAATGATTTGAATTCTACATGAGCGGGAATTACTGAGTTTGGCACCAAAGCTTTTCCTCACCCACACCCCCACCCCTCCGTTCCTCCCCTTTTTGGGGCTGTGGTAGCCAGGTTTGCCATCTTTAATCGCAAAATTTTCCCCACCTTGACAAATAGTAATTTATGCCAAAATTCAACTTTGTAGTAATTACTTTAATTGAAAAGTTTCATGGACGCGTGAATTATTCTTTCCATCCAAGTAAAATAATTATAATTGAACAGATTTTGGTGTATACAAACTAGTCTTGGGACACAGGATGTTGATTTTTGAGTCTCTATAAAGTTTACATAATCAACGATTTTGATTTCTCATGCTATTGTCTTAAAAAAAAAAAAACAAAGACGAAAATATGTTTTTCTTTGGCGAACTTTGTCCGCCCTCCTCAGAATTCTGACAAATTTTATGGACAGTTTTTAGCTATCAATGATGTATGTTTCTGCACGAAAATTAATAGAATATAAACGTTAATTCTATCTCAATTCCATTGGTATTAAATTTAATTTTGTATCCCATCATCAAATACACAAGAAAAATTGTACTGCAACCCTACACATGCTGCTACAAAATAAGTTGCTGAAGTTGAACAAATAAAGTTTAAATTATATACACACTTTAATCTGCACTCTCTAACGTTTAGCTCCTTTCAATATTTACACCCTCATTTAGTCATCGTTAGGATGTTTGGCTGACGTTAGCTAAAAAATCGGATGGTTTTTTTCAAAAATACTCTTCCACAGTTGGATTTATTTTTGTGATTTTTGACCAATTTTCACGAATGAAATGCCCTTTCTGCTTAGGTGTTAACCCCCATTCACATGCAAAGGGGGGGTAATTGTCATAAATGAAAACTATTAAGGGTGTTTTTTAATATTTTTAATTTTGTTTCAATGTTACCATTTTATAGCCGTTGCAATAAGTACTATATATATACACTCTACAATTTTCAATATTTTTCCACAACATTTATATGGTTTCTTCATGGAGCATTTCATATAACAATGTTGGTGTGTTGAATTATAGGAAAGAGAGATGCAAGCGCTGCAAATATGGAAAAAAATAAAATCTACGATCATAATTTTAGAAACAAGTAAAAATTTGGGTGATTTTTTCTATTTCTGCCCAAATCATGGTTTTTTGAACTAGTTAAAGAAGATGCACATCAAAATTCCACTCATAGTTGTGCCAGGTTTGTGGGGAATTTGGAACTATTTATATATTGCAAAGGCATGCTAGAGTTTGCGGGGTTGAAGATATCAAAGATGGAGGTGTAGTTATTAAGCTTTTAGCTATAAATCTGGTGTTTGTACATTTTATCAAAAATTAATACTCAAAACTAAATCAAAATTTTTGGCCTTTTATATCGAAATTTTTATTTTTGTATTTAGTTTGATCAATTAATCAAATAGCAAACATCCCATATAACGGTTGCGCCAGAAATGATCTACATAAGCAAAAATTGGCCATGGCAAAAGTAGGAGTGGCAACAAAACAACATATTGTGGAACTTTGCAACAATAAAAATTTTATTTGTTAAATAGGAAAAAATAGAGGAAATAAAATGAGAGGTACGACAATTTGGAGAATAAGGTTTAGAACACCAATGTTCAAATATAGCAACAATCATGTCATCTGCAACACCTTTTCTTTATGATATAAAATTATATAGACCTCCCTATTTATTATCAATACATTATATTAGACCTCTTATGATAAATATTATATACACCACCATGTATAATTGGGGGCAAAAATGTTAAACTATTATAGACGTGCCTTTACAAATAAAGGTTAAAAAGTCAAATATATATTTTTGGTATATTACTTTAATACCCTTAACAATATAAAATTTTATGTGGACCCTATTTGATTAGGGGCAAAAGGTCCATTTACTTTATAATCATTTGTTCATATTTAAATTTTTTTAATCACAAATTCTACACCATTATGATTGGAACTTAAATTTTAGTAAGAAGAGACAAAGGAAAAGCAAAATGTTCAAAACCTAAAGCATAAGGTTACATTATTTGAAACGATGAAGTAACTTTCCTTAGTATTTTCTCACTAAAATTCTAGATCCAAACCGACAATTGTAACACTGTAAACCAACAACGGACTTTGAGTTAACTACATTGTTTCTCGATCATCTTTGGACATGGGAGTTCTTCAAGGTCAAGCAGAGGTATATTTTGATCAGCAAGAGGAATGTGAGATTCAGATCATAGTGTTATAAAAGAATGTCATTCTGCACTCTCCAAGCTTAACTTCTCTTCCTTTCATTCGACCAGCAACAACTGATTCGAAGAAAGCCAAATGACCTAATGAAGAATTTGAACACAGTATTGACAGTTGAAGAATTTTCTGTGTTCTTCTTTGGAACATCATTTGTAGTTCCTTTATGCTTATTAAATCTTATGTCTCCATTGACAATCACTTGTTTTCTGCAAATATCAACCACAAATCCTTTCGATCCTGCACAAGAAGCTAACGTTGTAAATATTAATTTTCTGTTAAATTATACCTCTGAAGTGTTGCTTGATCATGATACTCAACACATAAATGTTGCTGCCAGACGATGAAATGTTACCGACCTGCCATCTTTGAAATAACTTGTGTTACTCTCTGTCGGCAGTGAGCACACCCCAGGTTTGCATTCATAGCTATTACCTGGAACTATAAAAGATGAAGACTGTAAGAACTGCAGATATGACAGAAGAGTTTATATTACAGAAGAAGAACAAAGATGAAACAAGTTTGAGGGCGTACCGTTGGAAGCGAAAGATTTGCAGCAAAAAGAAGAGCTTGCTTGCCCAAATTATCCATCTTGATCACCACCAAGAAAGCAGCCTTAGCCAGATCCAGTTCTGCTACTTATTCTTGATCTGTTTGATCATCCTTCTTCACAAAAATAGTCTTAAACTTGTGAATTAAAAAAATAAGCACGCCTGCGAGCATTATACAAATTAAGCATTAAACTATGAGTTAAAGCAAGGGATTAAGCGGCCCTGGTTTCATCCCTACTCGTTTGGCAGGATTGGCATGTTACGGCCACCAATAACGAACTTCTGTAATTAATAATGTGATTTGGAGCTTCATGTTGTAATTAATCATATAATTAGCTGGTAGTTTATCTACTACTGCTACTTTTAATTGAAGATAAGATTGGAATCAAAGCACTTGGTAAAAGAACAAAGAAGTGGTTTCAATGTACAGGCATGGAAACTACGATATTTTAATTTGTTCAAGGGGCATACAGTTTTTTGGAAAATGATGTACATCAATCAACGGCCTTGTACCACCAATTAGCGGTTAAATTGATCGGACAGTTTAATAAAAATTAATTATATTTTCTTATTTTATTATGTAAAAGATAATGTTTTATTGTTATGTAATATATTTTAAATATAAAAATAAATAAATAACTATATAAAAAACATATGACAAAATATAAAATCCAAATAATCACATAAATATAACAAAATATCAAATTTAAATTTTATAAAAATAAAAAGAAAAATAAATTAAAAATAAAAAATAAAAACCGGTCAAATCGATTTTGACCGGTTATTACTGGTTAAACAGTTTTTTAGCCTAATCGGACCAGACCGACATCCGATTTTCAATTGAATCGATCGATTCGATCCAATTTTAAAAACATTAATTGTGATAAACCCCTCGTATGGTGAGGACTTGACTTTTTAAAAGTTTATTTAATTAATTATTTCTTTTTCAAAGGAATGGCAGTAACAATAATAAGTCGAGTTTGTGTGAATTCAAAATTGACATACTAAAATTTTTAAAAACTCAGATTCAGACCCACCGCAACCCCAGATCCAAATACGGTGTGTACCATTAAATTTGCTAAACCTATTTTATAATTTAAAAAAATATATTTTAAAAATAATATTATTGAAATTCCCTAAACAATTTATTTTTCTGAAAAAATATAATATAAATATATATGTAATAAATTTAAAATAATAATAATAATAATAAATGGATCGAATTTAGGTCGAACAGAGTTTGAAAATAAAAATCCAGGACTCAACACAAACCTATTTTGCTGTTAAAATTCATCCGAATTTGGGACGATTCCAATTTAATCCCGCCCAATTATCATCTAAGAATTGAAGGCAATAAGTGAAATGATTATATTGACAGGTGATATATGCCATTACTCGTAAGTTTTCAACTGAATTTTAGGTACACATTACAACTCTGGTGGCTAAAGTAAAAAATGACACTATTACCAACTTATTTTGCAGATTGAAATGCTACTTTCGTACCAAGTCTTGATTAAGAAATTAGTGAGAACAGACCGCCATCACATCCATCCAATGTCGTTTCCTTCAAAACTATGTTAAGAAAATCAATATTAAACTTAAGACTGAAATTAGAGATCCATATTAGCAATTCATTTCAAACCTCCAGATATCATACTTGTTACTATTGTATAATTGCAAATGCAGCTTGGGCCACCAAATAGACAATGGCCTTCAAGACCATTTTGAAGCGTACAATGGGAAAATTTATGCAAAAATATATATCAATTTGGATATAACAAAAATCAGACATAAGGCAAAAGGCTTCTATAGCTTCATTCTTTTTACGAAATTTTCCCTACAGTTTGTTTCTCTGTTGTGTTTCCTCAGATAAATTTTAGACAGTGGGTATATCATGTTCGCAACAGTCGCACCTACAAAGACCCAAACATGGACAATGTTGAAAGGGAACCGGGGACACCTAAGAGAAATTTTCATAAACTCAACTGTTTTAATTTGTAAACCTGCACCCTTTATCTAGGAGTTAGTAGCATCAGCTAAGGCCAATCTACTCAAAACTAACGTAGATAAATTAAGCTTACCAGCAGCATGTAATGAATATGGGGACATCAAGCACTTCCCACTTGGTTACTATCCAAGTGGCAAAGTGGGATTGGGATCAGTTGACTGCACATCTATCGGCCCACAAACTCAAAAACCGACCTTGTGGTAGCATGAAATTTCCCCACATTGCAATATCTCGTCACTATTTTTCAAAAACAGTGTGGACAATCAGTAGAGCCTAATATGTGAACGTAAGCACATAAATAATCAAGAAATTAGACATCCATTGATGAATAACATAATATTATAGTGGCAAGAACTGTTTTCCGAGCAAAATTTGGCTCATCAACAGTTTAACCCAAATTCATCACTTGTCAATCCAGAGGACAGACATGAAAGAAAACAAAATCATGAAGAGACTAACAAAAGTGCTATTTAGTATAACTTAATCACTCATCTTCTAATTACAAACTCTGTTACTATAAGAACAAGCTGTTACTACAAGAACATGCAGTCAAATGAGAGCACAATCCCAGGTAAGGATGAGCAACACACAAATTGGGAAAAATGTCAAAAATGAGAGAACATGCTGAAGCACTGACATCATATTACAGCTCTATACTGGCAAGTAGATCAGAGGTCCTCAACACAAGAGTAACATACATGCTGCGTAGCTGCTGATAGCATTGATCTTTCATCGACCAACAATTGAAGCTCAGACAAAACAATAAGCATTACATGATACCAGAACATACTGCAATGAGGATTGGAAATTTACATATTTCAAATTACAAACAAAGGAGGCCACAAATATTGCAATAAATTAAAAAAATGCATAAACAGATAATAAGTTTATTATTTGAAAGATATGTAAGTGGAAATTTTCCGGAACCAGTAAAGCTTTCAATTTTGACGCAAGAGCCAGAAATTATGGCTTCAGAAGAATGCAAATTATCACAAGCAAGTCACCTCTAATAGGCCTTTGTATACGAACAGACATCCACTACACACTTCTCCAAGAAAAACTGTGTCTGGAGAGAGTGCCATCATCAATGTCTCAGGTATGTTTGGCACAACCAATCTACATCCAGATAACAGATAGTGGCTTCATTCCAACTTCAACAGTTGTTTACGCAATGCAGCCTTTCAAAGCAGCTGACACTGGCATCCACTAGGCTGTGCAACATTCCAAGCCTTATCCTCTAGTGAGGCCAACAGCATATAGCTTCTCAATTCATCTGTAATAAACAGAGAACAGCCTTAATGACAAATTTCCTTGTCTCTTTCTATGGCATCCATAATATCACATGCCTGTTTATCCCAAGCAGCAAACAACAGAGCAATTTAGGAAAAGCACAAGATTATATTGCATACTCAAAATTTTCAATAGCCATCAAACAGATATCATATTCAAGAAAAGTAGTCCAAATTTCCTGTGAAATAATGATCATTAGCTCCCCTTTCATCCATTACAAAAATCTAAAAGTGTCCATAGAAAGTACTTGTAGATGAAATCAAAGCAGATTAAGCCTCAACTGCAACAAGCAAGTCATTATAAAAACTGATAAAACATTGAAACAGAACTGAAAGATTTTTCCCTCAAAAGCACATCCCTTTCGGCTTCACATAAGATTTAAGACTTCTGTCCCTCGATAGGAGAACCAAACTACAAGTTATATTATATTATATTTATATATACGAATACAAATATAATACAATAGGAAAAAATTAACATTGCATAAACATTAAATTTCAAATTACATCACTGTGGTTCTCCAACTTTCTAATGGAAAAAGAATAATTCAATATGAACAAAATCCAATACTATGCCAATCCCATACTAGCAAATTACCTCATCTCCTTCTCGAAGAAAAACCTCCATCTTTCTTCGACTTCACCATTAACAAAGCCCTTTCTCTCTCTTTCTCTTTCCTCTCTCTCTTCAACCTCTCCTCCCTCAACTCCTCCAAAGTCTTCTTTCCACCACTCTTTCTCTCTCCTTGAGTTTCATATCATCATATTCCTCATCATCATCTTCATCAACATTTTTCTCATCAGCTACTCTTTTCTCCATATACCACGGCAATTTCACTCCTTTCCCCGCAAGCCCATACCCCAACCGATACTTCTCATCCTCCGGCCCCACTGCCCTAACCTCCTCCCTTTTCACCTTCTTATTCCTATTATTATCACTCCCAAATTTCCCTTTCTTTTCATCTCCTTTTCCATCACCAACTTTAATCGGTCGAAAATCCTGATCCCTTCGAACAAATTTATGTGCTTGGAATCAGACTCTGATTTCGAGGGTTCGGCAACAGATTCAGTATGAATAGAGGGGGAGGATGGTTCATCATCGGCATGCGCTGAGTCTCGGCTCGTTAAGCCTCGGGCCTGGCGGAGCTTCTCGAGCCGAAACTCCGCATCGCGTTTCCGTGCTTGCTCGCGCTTGAGCTGCTCTTCCTTGGCGGCAGCTTCCTCGTCGCGCCGAACTTTCTCTCGATTCTCGTAGTTGTAAACATTCCACCGCTTCTGCGGAAGGATATTCAAACCGCCATGACCTCCCAT